>OY755202.1:27930791-27977580 GCA_963576765.1 Draba incana
TTTATGTTTGTATACAAGGAATCCCTTGTTAGTACTAACCCTTCACAGGAGCTTCCTAGTGCTATGATTGAGATTTTGCAGGAATACAAGGATGTTTTTCCAGAAGAGATACCTCCAGGCTTACCTCCAATCCGTGGAATTGAGCACCAGATAGATTTGGTACCAGGATCAGCTCTACCGAACCGACCAGCTTACAGAACCAATCCTGTAGAGACAAAGGAACTTCAAAAGCAAGTAGAAGAGCTGATGAGCAAAGGACATATCAGAGAGAGCTTAAGTCCATGCGCAGTACCAGTCTTGTTAGTCCCTAAGAAGGATGGCTCATGGAGGATGTGTGTAGACTGCAGAGCTATCAACAACATAACCGTGAAGTATAGGCATCCTATTCCAAGGCTTGATGACATGTTAGATGAGTTGTGTGGATCAACAATCTTTTCCAAGATCGATTTGAAGAGTGGATACCATCAGATCAGAATGAAGGAAGGGGATGAGTGGAAAACTGCTTTCAAGACCAAGCAGGGGCTGTATGAATGGTTAGTCATGCCGTTTGGTCTCACCAATGCTCCCAGCACCTTCATGCGCTTAATGAACCATGCCTTAAGACCGTTCATAGGAGTCTTCGTGGTAGTCTACTTCGATGACATCCTCATCTACAGCAAAGGTTTGGAGGAGCATTTAGAACACATCCGCAGAGTTCTAGCTGTTCTTCGTTCTCAATCCCTCTTTGCTAATCAATCCAAATGTTCCTTCTGCACTAATGAGATTGTTTTCTTAGGCTTTATAGTAAGTGCAGATGGTGTAAAAGTCGATGAGGAGAAGATCAAAGCAATCAAGGAATGGCCAAGTCCTAAAAACGTAGGAGAAGTACGAAGCTTCCATGGGCTAGCAGGCTTTTACAGGCGGTTCGTGAGGGATTTTAGCACCATTGCTGCGCCATTGACTGAGATTATCAAGAAGAACGTGGGATTTCAATGGGGAGAGGCACAAGAGCAGGCCTTTACAACACTTAAAGAGAAGCTTATCAATTCCCCTATTCTAGTTCTTCCAGATTTTATGAAAACCTTTGAGATTGAATGTGATGCTTCCGGAGTTGGTATAGGAGCTGTTTTGATGCAGGATAGGAAACCGGTGGCTTACTTCAGTGAGAAGCTAGGAGGATCAACTCTCAACTACCCTACCTATGACAAGGAATTATATGCATTGGTTCGAGCTCTTCAGACGTGGCAGCATTACCTATGGCCTAAGGAGTTCGTTATTCACACTGATCACGAGTCATTGAAGCATCTCAAAGGACAGCAGAAGCTCAACAAGAGACACGCCAGGTGGATGGAGTTCATTGAGACTTTTCCCTACATCGTTAAGTACAAGAAAGGTAAGGATAATGTAGTCGCAGATGCATTATCCAGGAGGTACACTCTTATCTCTACTTTAACTTCGAAATTACATGGATTTGAACATATTATAGACCTTTATGAGACTGACATTGATTTCGCTGAGAGCTATGGCAAGTGCCACAAGTTTGCTTTTGATAACTACTTTAGGCAGGATGGATACTTGTTCTACAACCATCGATTATGCATACCACAAGGATCTATTAGAGAACTGCTAGTTAGAGAAGCTCATGGAGGTGGACTAGCTGGACATTTTGGAGTAGCAAAGACTCTATCTGGACTGCAAGATCACTTCTATTGGCCTAACATGAAGTCAGACGTGGAGAAGGTTTGTTCTAGGTGTGCTGTTTGCAAAATGGCAAAGAGTAAAGTACAGCCTCACGGTTTGTATACTCCTCTCCCTATCCCTTCTCATCCTTGGACTCATATTTCTATGGACTTTGTGCTTGGCTTACCTCGAACCAGGAATGGTAGAGATTCTATTTTTGTGGTTGTTGACAGGTTTAGCAAGATGGCTCACTTCATTGCTAGTCACAAGACAGATGATGCTGTTAGTGTAGCTAACTTGTTTTTCAGGGAAATAGTACGTCTGCATGGCATGCCTCAAGTGATAGTTTCAGACAGGGATACAAAGTTTCTAGGACACTTCTGGAGAACCTTATGGGCTAAACTAGGAACCAAGCTGGCATTTTCAACTACTTGTCATCCTCAGACTGACGGTCAAACAGAGGTGGTGAACAGAACATTGTCTACACTTCTCAGGGCGTTGGTGAAGAGTAATATCAAGTCATGGGAAGAGTGCCTACCACACGTGGAGTTTGCTTACAATCACGCTAAGCATTCTGCAACCCTCTTTTCTCCTTTTGAAATCGTTTATGGGTTTAATCCACAATCACCTCTAGACTTGATCCCCTTGCCTTTAAGTGTTAAATGTAGCTTAGATGGCAAAGAAAAAGCTGAACAGGTGAGGAAGATACACGCTAAAGCCAAGGAGAATATAGAGAAGAAGACTAAGCAGTATGAGAAACAAGCAAACAAGGGCAGAAAGGAGATGATCTTTGAAGAAGGAGACTTGGTGTGGATTCACTTACGAAAGGACCGATTCCCAGAAGAGAGGAAGAGCAAGCTTATGCCACGAGTTGATGGACCATTTGAAGTCGTCAAGAGGATCAACAACAATGCTTATCAGATTGATCTCCAAGGTAAGTATAACGTATCTCCATCGTTCAATGTTTCTGACTTGCTCCCCTATCTTGCAGATACAGATTTGAGGACAAATCCTTTTCAAGAGGGAGGGGATGATATGATCATGGATAGCAAGGACGCTGAGGAATCAGAAGCTGAGGAGGAACCGGAGCTAGTAGGACGGATCACTCGTTCTAGAGCTAAGGAGATGGCCAAGGAAGCTCATTCACTCATAGCAGAAGGATCACTCAGCTTATCGAAGATTCAAGTCTTTAATATCTCCACGTTGAAGACTACACCCGGTAATGATGACTAAGTGACTTAAGGTGAGGAGTCTGTACTCTTTTTCCCATGTTGAGTTTTGTCCCAATGGGTTTTCTCGGCATGGTTTTTAATGAGGCAGATGAATCACTACGTCGAGTTACTTAGAATTCATTGCTATTGGGTAATTATGTACAAGTCACTATGGCTGGTACTTAGTATTTTAGAGGTGCACCGATTAGGAACCTTAGGGTTGGGACGCCTCGCTGTTTTGTTTAAATTTTAGACGCTTTGTTGTTTATTTTGGAACGCTTTGTTGTTTGGGTTTCATGTCTCTAGGGTTGATTATAAAACCCAAGTGACGCCTCCTTTGTTTTTTTTCAGCGAAGAACTTTTATGTATGATGCAATATCAACTTTCTTCTCTCCCTTTGATTCTTGAATGCGTTCTTTGAATCCGAGTTTCAATACACGTTGTGATTCTGAAACTCTTCTATCTGTTCTAATCCGCCTTTTCACTTATACATTATCATCATCACGATCCAATCCATCTCCACCCCTAACCAAAGCCGCTGCCATTCTCTAATTCATCATCACCTCATCTCAACCACGCCATCATCACAGCCGCAGCTCATCTCCATCTCTACACATCGCTGCAGCCAGTTTTGACCCATCATCAACACGCCTTCATCCTCCATAGTCGCATCACCTTCAGCCTTTCTTTGGAGTTAGATCACGTGGGATCACATCACTTCCATATGGAAAGAGAATAGAGTCTACAACAACAACCATGTTAGATTTTAGGACTTAGATTGAGAGAATAAGAGATTGAGAGAATTGGGAAGAATAGAGAGAAAGAGTATGAACTTGAAAAATTATTTCATTCAAGATAAATGTACAAGGTTCATACAACAAGATTTATATAGAAAACAGTTCTGGCCTCCGTGTCGATCAACGCTAAATAAGTGTGTCGATCGACACGCCTCTCCAACGGTCATATCTCAACGGTTGGATAGCAACGGTCGGATTCTCCAACGGTCGGATCTCCAACGGTCGGATTCAAACTCTGGGACTCGTGTCGATCGACACCACTCCTTGGTGTCGATCGACGCCTTCGTTCCGCACCTCCAGTTTTTCCAGAGAGGTGAGTGTCGATCGACACTCACCTCTGTCGATCGACACTCTTGCTTATTCTTTTCCCTTAGCACATTTTGATGGTGCCAAGGTCAATACTCCCCCTCAAGTTAAACATAAGGAATTATGCTTAACTTGGAAACCCGCAACCATCACCTCATTAAAAACCTTAACAAAGAAAACCACGTGGGACAAAACTTTGCTAAGGGAAAAAGAGTGTGATGATTGCAAGTTAGGGTCTTCTCATGGATGAGTGAGATCCACGAGTCCAAGCTTGCTAAAGAGACGGTTGCAAACCTTGAGACTCGCAGCTTTGGTGAAGATATCCGCCACTTGGTCCTCGCTCCTTGTAAAACACGGAAGTGTCCATCCTTGTTCAATCTTCTCACGAACTTTGTGACAATCGATCTCGATGTGCTTCGTCCGTTCGTGGAACACCGAGTTGGTAGCTATGTGAATTGCGGCTTGGTTGTCGCAATGCATCACCATCGGCTTAGTGATCTCAATCCCCATGTGAGCTAAGATGCCTCTCAACCATGTTAGCTCATTTGTTAATTTCTTCATTGCTCTATACTCAGCTTCCGCACTTGAACATGAGACCGACTTTTGCTTCTTAGTTCTCCAAGTCACCAAGTTTCCACCAATGAATGTTGCATAGCCGGTTGTGGATCTTCTATCGTTTCGATCTCCGGCCCAATCCGCATCACAATACCCAACAACTTCGGTGTTTTCATTTCTTCCCATCCAAATGCCTTGGCCAACACTCCCTTTAAGGTATCGAAGTATTCGATCCACCATTTTCCAATGAAACACCTTTGGCTCCTTCATATGTTGACTTACTTGGTTGACCGCAAAGCAAAGATCCGGCCTTGTTAGGGTAAGATAGATCAATTTCCCAACAAGTCTTCTATATTGAGATGGATCCTCATACATTTCATCTTCAAGATCTCCTTGAAGGAAAGCATTCTTCACATCCATTTGCCACAACTCCCAATCCAAATTGATTGCCAAAGAGAATACAACTCGTACCGTGTGTAGCTTAGCCACCGGAGCAAATGTGTCCGTATAATCATCTCCATAGGTTTGTGTAAATCCTCTCGCCACTAACCGCGCCTTGTGTCGTTCCAAGTCCCCATTGCTTAAGAACTTAAGAGTGAAGACCCATTTAGAGCTAACCGCTCTTTTCCCAAACGGAAGATCGGCCTCATCCCACGTGTGGTTCTTAATCATAGCCCCAACCTCATCATTAACCGCTTCAACCCAATGATCCTCTTCCATTGCCTCGTCATATGTCTTCGGAATCGAATGTTCATCTATTTTCACAAGAAAGGCTTGATGAGAGGAAGGTAAAAGGGCGAGCGAACAAACCGCTTGAATAGGATGAGCAACGGCTTGGTTGTTGTAGTAGACTCGATTCTCTTTCCATGTGGAAGGGTCCTTCCTTAATCGTGTGCTTCTCCTAAGAACCGGTTCGCTTGGTTCTTCTTCAACTCTCGAGTCATCGTGGTCGTGTGCTTGAGCATCGGGGAGTTCATCATGACCAATCACCGCTCCTTGACTTTCTTGAGCACCGGAGGTCTCATCATTACTAACCGTCTCCTCTTGATCATTGGGAACACTCTCATCATTGGTCTCTTGGATAGTCTCCTCTTGGACCGGAGGAGCTTCACCGTTTCTAGCCTTTGGTGCTTGGCTTCCGGGTTGTCAAGATGTTGAAGGAGGAACCTTAAATTAGCATTGTAGTCCGTAGAGCTTGCAAATTCCTTTAGTTCATCCTTCTCTTCGGTACTATAGTAGCTCTTTTCCTCCATAAACTTCACATCCTTGGATACAAATGTTCTTCTCGAACTTGGATCATAACATTTGTATCCCTTTTGGGTAGTGGAATATCCAATGAACATACACCTTGTGCTCTTTGCATCTAGCTTTGTTCGGACTTCACCGGGAACTAAGACAAAACAAACACACCCAAAAACCCTTAGATGTTCAATAAAAGGTTTAGTATTATTAAGTACCTCAAACAGAGAGATATCCGAGAGAATTTTGGTTGGTATTCGGTTGATCAAATAGCACGCCATCATGACCGCATCACCCCAAAATCTCTTAGGTACATTCATGTGGAACATCATGGCACGAGACACCTCCATCAAGTGACGATTCTTCCGTTCGGCCACGCCATTTTGTTGAGGAGTATATGGACAACTTGTTTGATGCAAAATGCCATGCTTAGATAGATGTTCTTTGAAGCGATGGCTTGTATATTCTCCTCCATTATCTGTTCTAAAGATTTTGATCTTGGCATTGAATTGGTTAGTAACATAAGTTTGAAAATTTATGAATGCATCAAGAACACGATCTTTTGATGGTAATAGGGTGATCCAAGTATATTTTGATTTTTCATCTATAAATGTTACGAAATACTTGTTATTATCCCTAGATAAGCATGGTGAGGTCCAAACATCCGAATGAACTAAATCAAAACATTTCTCATAAGTAGTAGTAGAATTCGGGAAAACCGTTTTACAATGTTTACCAAGAATACAAGATTCACAACTCTTATGATCAAAGTAAACATTTGGTAACATTAATTCAAAAGCTCTAGAATGAGGATGACCTAATCTAGCATGCCAAATAGCATTATTAGCCACTCCTAAACAAGATTTGACCGAAAAAGAACTAGGTGAAAAATCTTCAATAACATAGAGATCATCTTTGGTTCCACCCTCTCCAATAATCTTTCCAGAATCAATATCCTGAAAATGAACATCATTAGGACCAAATATTGCATAACAATTTAAATCTTTAGTAGCTCTTTTTACCGAAAGTAAATTAGAAGTAAAAGTCGGCATATAAAAGGCCTTAGAATCTTTATCAAAGACTTTTAAAGTTCCAATTCCTCTTATAGGTATATTATCACCATTAGCAATCATCACATTTCCATTAGTTGACTCAATATTCTCAAGCATCCTAGAGTTACTAATCATGTGATGGGAAGCTCCCGAATCAACTACTAGGGAACTACTAGGAGTATGGGTAAAGTAAGTTTTACCGGATTCCTTTTGTATGGTAAGGGCTTTGATGAGTGCCTCCAAGTCGGATTTTCTCACATAATCTCCTTGGTTGGCCTCCTCACCTTGCTTAGATGATCCGGTTGGAACTTGGTCGGGCTTGGCCGTGGTGTAGTTAGCTCTTGGGTTCTTCGGGTAGTCGATCCACCAACTCGGCTTGAGCTCCGGATGAAGAAGCCAACAAGTCTCCTTGGTGTGTCTTCCCTTGCAATGTTCACATCTTGCCTTAGAGCCCGGCCGATTGTTACCATAGCTCCCTTTGTTTCCACGATTATCGAATCGGTTGTAAACCCCCTTGTTAGCCGTTGGAAGCTCCCCCTTACTATCAAAGAGTCCTTGGGAACCTTGTTCTCTTTGAATTTGTGAGCACACATCTTCAAGACTTGGGAGCTTCTCCGACCTTAGGATGTGCTTGATGAGATCATTGAATGCCGGATTCAAGGTGAGTAATAGCCCAAAGACCTTGTCTTGTTCTTTCCTTTCGTTTAGCACCTTTGGATCAATGGAGCTTGGTCTCAACATTTCAAGCTCGGCCCAAAGAGACCTATATTTACCAAAGTGCTTGGTAAATTCCATATCCTCTTGATGAAGATTATTAATGGCTTTCTTCACTTCATAAACCCGAGAAAGGTTAGACACGTTTCCATAAACGTTCTTCAATGTTTCCCATAGCTCCTCCGCCGTTTCACAATAGGAATACGCCTCAAGAATGGAGGATTCAAGACCATTTTGAAGAATGGCCAACACGCTTTGGTCCTCTTGGAACCACTTTGCTTCTCTCTTCTTTTCGGAATCTTCATCGTCTTCTTCTCCGGATGAATCATACACCGGTTTAGATGAAGTTTCAATGTGGCTCCACAACCCTCGGCCACATAGAGCTATCTTCGTGGTTCTTGACCACAATAAGTAGTTATCTCCCTTGAGAGTAACCGGAACCACCAATGGTTTAGAATTATCTAAAGAACTCATCTTTTCTTATGAAAGTTTGAAACTTTTAGAAATGATTTGGGATTGATATGTATGTTAAATCAAGCGCATAAAGAGAATGGAAATCTCTATATAACGATTTGATCTAACTAGTTAAAGGAAAAATCCACAAATCGAAAAAGGTTAATGAAAGAATGAGATTTGAAGAATGAGATTATGAGAGTAATGAGGTCAAAAGATCAAAATCGCTCTGATACTATGTTAGATTTTAGGACTTAGATTGAGAGAATAAGAGATTGAGAGAATTGGGAAGAATAGAGAGAAAGAGTATGAACTTGAAAAATTATTTCATTCAAGATAAATGTACAAGGTTCATACAACAAGATTTATATAGAAAACAGTTCTGGCCTCCGTGTCGATCGACACTAAATAAGTGTGTCGATCGACACGCCTCTCCAACGGTCATATCTCAACGGTTGGATAGCAACGGTCGGATTCTCCAACGGTCGGATCTCCAACGGTCGGATTCAAACTCTGGGACTCGTGTCGATCGACACCACTCCTTGGTGTCGATCGACACGAGTCCCAGAGTTTGAATCCGACCGTTGGAGAATCCGACCGTTGCTATCCAACCATTGAGATATGACCGTTGGAGAAGAGTGTCGATCGACACACTTATTTAGTGTCGATCGACACGGAGGCCAGAACTGTTTTCTATATAAATCTTGTTGTATGAACCTTGCACATTTATCTTGAATGGAATAATTTTTCAAGTTCATACTCTTTCTCTCTATTCTTCCCAATTCTCTCAATCTCTTATTCTCTCAATCTAAGTCCTAAAATCTAACAGATTACACTTTAAAACTTTTGTTACACTTGAAAATTTCCGATTCTTGGATTCTTCTCCTCCTTAATTAGTTAGATCAAATCGTTATATATAGATTTCCATTCTCTTTATGCGCTTGATTTAACATACATATCAACGTAAAGGTTTGGGAAAATTCCTAAAATCAACCCTCTCGGTTATAATTTCGCTTTTCTTCAAAGTTCAATCTTTAGAATTCATAACTTATTCTTTCACTTGAGTTATACTCGTGAATCTTCAAGAAAATACTATGGAAAACGGCGGTTCAAGCAAAGTACTTGTTCTCCCGGTTACTCTCAAAGGGGAGAACTATCTTTTGTGGTCGAGAACCACTAAGACGGCCCTATGTGGGCGTGGTCTATGGAACCACATTGATCTAAGTCTCAAGCCGAAGGAGCTCGAGTCCGACTCATCCGAAGATGAAGAAGAAGAAGATGAGGAGGCTAAAAGCGCCAAGACCAAATGGTTTCAAGAAGACCAAACCGTGTTAGCCATTCTCCAAAATGGTCTAGAAGCTCAAATCCTTGAAGCATACTCCTATTGTGAGACCGCAAATGAGCTTTGGGAAACTCTCAAGAATATCTACGGCAACATCACCAATTTGACCCGAGTATTTGAGGTCAAGAAGGCCCTCAATAGCCTTAGCCAAGAAGACATGGAGTTTACTAAGCACTTTGGAAAGTATCGGTCTCTTTGGGCCGAGTTGGAAATGCTCCGACCATTTACCATGGATCCGGGGGCTCTCAACGAAAGGAGAGAACAAGATAAGGTGTTTGGCTTACTCCTCACCTTGAATCCGGTCTACAATGACCTCATCAAGCATCTCCTAAGAGCCGACAAGCTTCCAAGCCTTGATGAGGTGTGTGCACAAATCCAAAGAGAGCAAGGATCTCACGGCCTATTTAGTGGAAAGGGGGAGCTTCCTACGGCTCACAAGGCCTTTAACCCCTACGGTGACCGAAGAAATACCAACCGCGGCCTTCACCCTAACAACCCGGATCGGGACACTATGTGTGACCATTGTAAGAAAATGGGACACACCAAGGCAAGATGTTGGATTCTTCACCCTCATCTCCAACGATTGAGAGGACCATCACGGAATAGAAAATACGGTTTTGCAATGTTTTCCAAGGATACAAGCTTCACAACTCAAATGATCAAAGTAAACATTTGGAAGCATTATTTCAAAAGCACGAGAATGCGGATGTCCTAATCTAGCGTGCCAAATGGCATTATTAGCAACTCCTAAACAAGATTGGAATAAAATAGAACTAGATGAGGTTGATGATAAATCTTCAAGAATGTATAGATCATCCTTGGTACCACCACCTCCAATTATCTTTCCCGAATCAATATCCTGAAAATGAACATCATTAGGACCAAAGATTGCATAACAATTCAAATCCTTAGTGATTTTGTTAACCGAAAGGAGATTTGATTCAAAATTCGGTAAATAAAAAGCTTTTGAGCTTTTGTTAAATAGGTTCAAGTTTCCAATTCCCTTGATAGGTATGTTATCTCCATTTGCAATCATCACATTACCCTTAGATGGTCCTAGGTTCTCAAGAAGATTCAAATTACTAATCATATGATGAGTAGCACCCGAATCAACTATAAGAGATTCACTAGGCTTAAGAGAGAAGAAGGTTTTACCGGATTGATTGAGTGATGCAAAGGACTTGATGAGAGCCTCAAGATCGGACTTTCTCACATAGTCTCCTCCTTGGCTTGTTTCTCCTCCTTGTTTTGCTGGTCCCGGATGATTTTGATCGCTCTTGGAGGTTGAGTAGTTTGCCCTTGCACGGTCATCTCTAGCACGGTCAGCATAGAACTTCTCCCTTAGGTGTGGATGAATGAGCCAACATTTCTCCTTAGAATGACCCTTTCTTTTACAATGTTCACACCAATATTTGGAACGTCTCTCGTCACCCTTGAACACCCCTTTGTTAGCCATTGGAAGCTCTCCCTTGCTACCAAAGAGCCCAAGAGAGCCTTGTTCCCTTTGGATTTGCGCACACACATCATCAAGGCTTGGGAGAGTCTCGGACCGAAGGATGTGTTTGACAAGATCATTGAACACCGGGTTCAATGTAAGAAGAAGTCCAAATACCTTGTCTTGTTCCTTTCGTTCGTTGAGAACAACCGGATCGATGGAGCTTGGCCTAAGCATCTCAAGCTCAGCCCAAAGAGACCGATACACACCAAAATGCTTAGTAAACTCCATGTCTTCTTGGTGGAGATTGTTGATGGCTCGTTTGACCTCGAACACACGAGAGAGATTTGAGATATTACCATACACATTCTTCAAGGTTTCCCAAAGCTCAGATGCGGTTTCACAATAGGAGTATGCTTCGAGAATCGATGGCTCGAGACCATTTTGAAGAACGGCCAATACCGTTTGATCGTCTTGAAACCACCTAGCCTCCCGATCCTGTACGATCTCTTCATCTTCTTCCTCGGATGCGTCAAACACGGGCCTAGTTGTGAGATCAACGTGACTCCACAAGCCACGGCTACAAAGAGCGGTCTTAGTTGTTCTTGACCATAGTAAGTAGTTTCCCCCTTTGAGAATCACCGGAACCACCAAAGGCTTTGAGTTATCCATAAAAGCTCCTTGCTTTAGAGACTTGAGACTGATTTTAAACAAAGCTTGAAGCTTTAGAGAGATTTTGAATCGATTCTAGAAGAAAGCTTGAAACTTTAGAGAGATTTCAAGCAAATAAGATTCAAACCAAAGACTCAACCTTTCGGATGAGAAAGAAAGAACAAACAAGAACACAAGATTTAGAATGAGATTTTCGGATGATGTAGGTTAGATTAAGCGCATAAGATGGATTGAAACCTTCTTATACCGATTCAATCTAACACTTTTAAGAATCCCAAGAGCTTATGCTCTGATACCATGTAAGATTTATGTGAATAAGTGTAAGATTAGAAGAGATTATGAAGAGATTAAAAAGAGTTTAGAGATTAATGGAGATTAGAGAGATTAAAGGAAGGATAGAGATTCTGAACATGAAAGTATTTTCATTTCAAGATAAGATTACAAATGATTGGAATCAATCCATAAATAGAAAATACTAGGAAAGAAAGAAGGTCCACATGACCGTTTGATGCTAAAGGTGAAAATGACGACATAAAGGTGTCTTTGTCCTTGGTACGGATGCGGCCTCCTCTTATCTTATCTACACGTGATGAGGCCGCCAGTTGACCGTTGCTGACCGCGTGATGGTAAGAGTGGAACGCTGAGTTTTGGCCCTTCCCGCGTATCGGCAATATCTTCCCGCGTATCGTACCGGACTCGTCCCGCGGTACATGCGATCCTCGAGGTCATGTTGACCCGCGCCTTGAGTATCCTTACCGCGGGTCTAGATCCTCCGAACCAAACTCCATCCTTTATTTATTCCAACCATTCTCTTTATTCCCTTAGTACCAATTAAGCACTAAGGTCAATAGAGAGGAGATCATTCGGCCAAATGGGATTCAAACCTTGGAATGCTTATTTGGGTTATTTCCTATCCTTACTCTCTTGGTGAACCGATTCAAAATGAATCCATGATCTAGCTAAAGAGAAACACATTCATGAGAATAGAGAATATTTCTTAAATCTACCCCTTTCTTATACTCAAAATCTTTCTATTATTCTTTTAAATCTCCCCATTCTCTCAATCTTTATATTCTCTATATTCTCTAAATTTTCTATTCTCAAAATCAGTTTGGAACCAAAGCCTAAACACAAACCAAACACTAACCCGAATCCTGATGTGCTTGATTACTCTTGGTTTGAATTCTCTTGTGTTGTGAATTCTCTTCAGTAAAAGAAAGAAACGTTTCCCCTTTATCAAAGCTCACCGTGTGTGTGAAACTTATCACCGGACCCTTATACTCTATGGTGATAAGGTTTGAGCACTAAGATCCATTCTTGTAACATTGATGGTTGGTGTTGGTAACATTGATGGGAATGGAAAGATTGCTTGGAGTTGTGCTTGTGGTATGTTTTGTAGCGGTCCTTGTTAAAAATGGAACCGATGATGCACACCCAAGGAGTCCAAGGAGATGCAACTAAGAAGGTGGTTCCTTGATGGGTCAAGGAGTAAATTTCCAACCTTTTGGAGATCTAGAAGCATGGAGGATTTGGAAGGGAAAATCCGAACTGGTGGCAACATAATCGTCGAGCCCGAAAGGGAAAATCCGAACTTGTAGCTATCTAATCGACGAGCCATTTCAATTCCTCTAGACAAGCCGATGTGATGGAGTTATCCGAGATTGTTGCTTCGGATAGTGAAAGAATCATGGCTTAAAGAATGGTTGCATAGACTTGGGAGTCAAAGAGCTAAGGGGGAGAAATGGAATGATTATAAGTTATAAATGAAGACCGGAGGGAACACGGAGGAGGCCGAGATAGAAGAGCCACTTGGATTTTATGATTAAATCCGAAGCTAAAGGAAGATTATGTATGGCTTCGGGTGAAGAATTGAACCGGTTTGTGGAAAGAAGAATGGCGGTTCTAAGTCACACTAGGGGTGTTAAATGATCATGCTTCTAAGGAGTGATCATCATGGAATGGATCAAAGAAGTTGAATTGGTGTGGAATGAAGTGAAGATTAAAGGATCAACCACACCACCGAAATGAAAAGGCTACTCTCTAAACTCTTAATCTTTTAAATATGTTCAATTATAATTGTTTGGTTCCTTGATTGCTTGCTTGGTTCATTGGTGTATACTTTAAGTTTTCTCTTGTTTGTATTATATTAAGGTACAAGGAGAAGAAGAATGGAGTAAGTCGATGATCGTGAGACGAAGAGGAAGCATCAAGACCAGCGGTTTCAACCTTAGCCTTTGTGTTCACGACGCATAAGGTTGAGGGGGAGTATTAGAGAGGAAGCATGAAGAAGGAGGGCGAGGCCGAGGAAGGAGAAGAGAAGCTGAGGACCGAAGCTCAAGAAGAACAAGACCTTGATTGAATTTCCCTAAAGATCATTGAGTTAGTACTCTTTTTCCTTAGTAGAGTTTTATCCCAATGGGTTTTATCTACTAAGGTTTTAATGAGGCCTCTCCTTGTATCTCCAAGTTCACACTTCATTGTTGTGTTTGGACTTGAGGGGGAGTTTTAATCAAGGAGAGTACTTAAGGATTAATCTTTCCTTAAGTTACTAAAGTGGAATAAATTGGTTACCGAAGAAAAGAAACGATTCGGGTAACTTTGGGAGTAGGACCGAGACGCGGAACAAAATGGAGCGGCTTGGTACCAAGAAGAATGCGGATCAGTACGAGTGGCATCGAAGCCACTCGACCCGCAGTACGTGAAGGAAGACCCGCGGGAAGGAATGAAGACGCGGGAAGCTCTCGACCCGCGGAACGTATTCCCGAGGCACGGGACGGATGGATCCTCGACCCGCGGCACGAAGAAGGACGCGGGACGAAGAAGGACGCGGGAAGGATCTCTCCGAATGGTCCCGCGGTTTGAATCAAAAAGTGACCGTTGGAGGATAAGGCTTGGATTGTGTCTTGGTTCATTCATCAACAAAGGAAAGGACCACTTGAGGATAAGGTTTTGCTTTATCAAATGGAGACAAGAATTGCTTTATGAATCTGATCCAAAACCTTATCCTCTCCCCACCTTTCCAACGTTCACATTTCTTCTTCTATATATATTTGTAATCCTTTCATTGTAATGTTTAACTCTTTCATTAATAAAATTCTGAGTTCATCATTTCTCTAAAATGTAGTCTTTAGGAGTTTATGCATTTAGGGTGATTTCCATTTAGGAATGAACCCATTCATGTTAATCTCTTCTTAATCACTCCTAAACTCTTCTAATCTATTCTAAATCTCTTCTTAATCTGTCCGAATCAGTTCATGCTCTTTTGAGCTTTTCTTATGGATTCAATCTCTCTAAAGGTTGGATCTTGTGTTTATGAACACCTTATGAACCCTAAAATCTAACATGGTATCAGAGCGGGTTTGCTCTTGGTTCATGGGTTCTTAATAGTGTTAGGTTGAATCGTTATAAGGTTGTGTCAATCTTCCTTATGCGCTTAACCTAACCAATATTATGTGTTGTGTGTTGTTTCCGCTGCTTGTGTTGTTGAAGACTCGGATCTATTGCTCGGAGAAAGCTAGATCCGAGATTGAAGCTTGAAGAAGAAGGAAACTTGGAGGTTTCCCATGAAGATTGAAGAAGAAAGCGTGAAGCTTTCATGGAGAAATGAAGAAGAAGAAAGCCCGAAGCTTTCTAGTTGAAGAAAGAAGATGACCAAAGGAAGAAGCTCTTGGAGGAGGAGACGTCCGAATCCATGGAGAGAAGATTGGTCCTTTGGAGAAGAAGCTCAAACAAGAAGGTGGTTCCTTGATGGGTCAAGGAGTAAATGTCCAACCTTTGGAGCTGTTTTGAAATGGTTCAAACAAGAAGGAGTAAGGGAGAAGAAAGTCCCAACCTTTGGAGCCAAGTCAAAGAAAATCCGAGTGTGTTGTTGTGTAGATGCTCGGTCACTAGTGTGAAGCTTATTGGGATTCAAGGGAAGTTAGTCACGAAAATTTTGAAGTTTTTCCCTCCCATGAAGCTCAAGGATGTTGTTTGCTCTCAAGAAGCCTATGTTGGTGCGGTTAGATGAAGGAAGGATCATCGGTCTACAAGGGAAGAGGAAAAGAATGAAATTTGGAGATTCTCAAATGGAGACCCTTGGAGAGGAGATCATTCGGCCAAATGGGATTCAAACCTTGGAATGCTTATTTGGGTTATTTCCTATCCTTACTCTCTTGGTGAACCGATTCAAAATGAATCCATGATCTAGCTAAAGAGAAACACATTCATGAGAATAGAGAATATTTCTTAAATCTACCCCTTTCTTATACTCAAAATCTTTCTATTATTCTTTTAAATCTCCCCATTCTCTCAATCTTTATATTCTCTATATTCTCTAAATTCTCTATTCTCAAAATCAGTTTGGAACCAAAGCCTAAACACAAACCAAACACTAACCCGAATCCTTATGTGCTTGATTACTCTTGGTTTGAATTCTCTTGTGTTGTGAATTCTCTTCAGTAAAAGAAAGAAACGTTTCCCCTTTATCAAAGCTCACCGTGTGTGTGAAACTTATCACCGGACCCTTATACTCTATGGTGATAAGGTTTGAGCACTAAGGTCCATTCTTGTAACATTGATGGTTGGTGTTGGTAACATTGATGGGAATGGAAAGATTGCTTGGAGTTGTGCTTGTGGTATGTTTTGTAGCGGTCCTTGTTAAAAATGGAACCGATGATGCACACCCAAGGAGTCCAAGGAGATGCAACTAAGAAGGTGGTTCCTTGATGGGTCAAGGAGTAAATTTCCAACCTTTTGGAGATCTAGAAGCATGGAGGATTTGGAAGGGAAAATCCGAACTGGTGGCAACATAATCGTCAAGCCCGAAAGGGAAAATCCGAACTTGTAGCTATCTAATCGACGAGCCATTTCAATTCCTCAAGACAAGCCGATGTGATGGAGTTATCCGAGATTGTTGCTTCGGATAGTGAAAGAATCATGGCTTAAAGAATGGTTGCATAGACTTGGGAGTCAAAGAGCTAAGGGGGAGAAATGGAATGATTATAAGTTATAAATGAAGACCGGAGGGAACACGGAGGAGGCCGAGATAGAAGAGCCACTTGGATTTTATGATTAAATCCGAAGCTAAAGGAAGATTATGTATGGCTTCGGGTGAAGAATTGAACCGGTTTGTGGAAAGAAGAATGGCGGTTCTAAGTCACACTAGGGGTGTTAAATGATAATGCTTCTAAGGAGTGATCATCATGGAATGGATCAAAGAAGTTGAATTGGTGTGGAATGAAGTGAAGATTAAAGGATCAACCACACCACCGAAATGAAAAGGCTACTCTCTAAACTCTTAATCTTTTAAATATGTTCAATTATAATTGTTTGGTTCCTTGATTGCTTGCTTGGTTCATTGGTGTATACTTTAAGTTTTCTCTTGTTTGTATTATATTAAGGTACAAGGAGAAGAAGAATGGAGTAAGTCGATGATCGTGAGACGAAGAGGAAGCATCAAGACCAGCGGTTTCAACCTTAGCCTTTGTGTTCACGACGCATAAGGTTGAGGGGGAGTATTAGAGAGGAAGCATGAAGAAGGAGGGCGAGGCCGAGGCAAGAGAAGAGAAGCTGAGGACCGAAGCTCAAGAAGAACAAGACCTTGATTGAATTTCCCTAAAGATCATTATTGATCATAGGTAAATAAATAAAGAAGACGGACGGACGGACGAGACGGACGGACGGACAAACGGATGCACGTATCGGGACGAAGAATCTCGATCCATAGTAAGAATGGCATCGGTGCCAGTACGCGGATCGGTGATCGAGTATCAGGACTATTGACCTTGGCACCATCAAAATGTGCTAAGGGAAAAGAGTAACCAAGAGTGTCGATCGACAGAGGTGAGTGTCGATCGACACTCACCTCTCTGGAAAAACTGGAGGTGCGGAACGAAGGCGTCGATCGACACCAAGGAGTTGTGTCGATCGACACGAGTCCCAGAGTTTGAATCCGACCGTTGGAGATCCGACCGTTGGAGAATCCGACCGTTGCTATCCAACCGTTGAGATATGACCGTTGGAGAGGAGTGTCGATCGACACACTTATTTAGTGTCGATCGACACGGAGGCCAGAACTGTTTTCTATATAAATCTTGTTGTATGAACCTTGCACATTTATCTTGAATGGAATAATTTTTCAAGTTCATACTCTTTCTCTCTATTCTTCCCAATTCTCTCAATCTCTTATTCTCTCAATCTAAGTCCTAAAATCTAACATGGTATCAGAGCGATTTTGATCTTTGTGACCTCATTACTCTCATAATCTCATACTTCAAATCTCATTCTTTCATTAACCTTTTTCGATTTGTGGATTTTCCTTTAACTAGTTAGATCAAATCGTTATATAGAGATTTCCATTCTTTTTATGCGCTTGATTTAACATACATATCAATCCCAAATCATTTCTAAAAGTTTCAAACTTTCATAAGAAAAGATGAGTTCTTTAGATAATTCTAAACCATTGGTGGTTCCGGTTACTCTCAAGGGAGATAACTACTTATTGTGGTCAAGAACCATGAAGATAGCTCTATGTGGCCGAGGGTTGTGGAGCCACATTGAAACTTCATCTAAACCGGTGTATGATTCATCCGGAGAAGAAGACGATGAAGATTCCGAAAAGAAGAGAGAAGCAAAGTGGTTCCAAGAGGACCAAAGCGTGTTGGCCATTCTTCAAAATTGTCTTGAATCCTCCATTCTTGAGGCGTATTCCTATTGTGAAACGGCGGAGGAGCTATGGGAAACATTGAAGAACGTTTATGGAAACGTGTCTAACCTTTCTCGGGTTTATGAAGTGAAGAAAGCCATCAATAATCTTCATCAAGAGGATATGGAATTTACCAAGCACTTTGGTAAATATAGGTCTCTTTGGGCCGAGCTTGAAATGTTGAGACCAAGTTCCATTGATCCAAAGGTGCTAAACGAAAGGAAAGAACAAGAAAAGGTCTTTGGGCTATTACTCACCTTGAATCCGGCATTCAATGATCTCATCAAGCACATCCTAAGGTCGGAGAAGCTCCCAAGTCTTGAAGATGTGTGCTCACAAATTCAAAGAGAACAAGGTTCCCAAGGATTCTTTGATAGTAAGGGGGAGCTTCCAACGGCTAATAAGGGGGTTTACAACCGATTCGATAATCGTGGAAACAAAGGGAGCTATGGTAACAATCGGCCGGGCTTTAAGGCAAGGTGTGAACATTGCAAGGGAAGACACACCAAGGAGACTTGTTGGCTTCTTCATCCGGAGCTCAAGCCGAGTTGGTGGATCGACTACCCGAAGAACCCAAGAGCTAACTACACCACGGCCAAGCCCGACCAAGTTCCAACCGGATTAGCTAAGCAAGGTGAGGAGGCCAACCAAGGAGATTATGTGAGAAAATCCGACTTGGAGGCACTCATCAAAGCTCTTACCATACAAAAGGAATCCGGTAAAACTTACTTTACCCATACTCCTAGTAGCTCCCTAGTAGTTGATTCGGGAGCTTCCCATCACATGATTAGTAACTCTAGGATGCTTGAGAATATTGAGTCAACTAATGGAAATGTGATGATTGCTAATGGTGATAATATACCTATAAGAGGAATTGGAACCTTAAAAGTCTTTGATAAAGATTCTAAAGCCTTTTATATGTCGACTTTTACTTCTAATTTACTTTCGGTAAAAAGAGCTACTAAAGATTTGAATTGTTATGCAATATTTGGTCCTAATGATGTTCATTTTCAGGATATTGATTCCGGAAAGATTATTGGAGAGGGTGGAACCAAAGATGATCTCTATGTTATTGAAGATTTTTCACCTAGTTCTTTTTCGGTCAAATCTTGTTTAGGAGTGGCTAATAATGCTATTTGGCATGCTAGATTAGGTCATCCTCATTCTAGAGCTTTTGAATTAATGTTACCAAATGTTTACTTTGATCATAAGAGTTGTGAATCTTGTATTCTTGGTAAACATTGTAAAACGGTTTTCCCGAATTCTACTACTACTTATGAGAAATGTTTTGATTTAGTTCATTCGGATGTTTGAACCTCACCATGCTTATCTAGGGATAATAACAAGTATTTCGTAACATTTATAGATGAAAAATCAAAATATACTTGGATCACCCTATTATAATTGTTTGGTTCCTTGATTGCTTGCTTGGTTCATTGGTGTATACTTTAAGTTTTCTCTTGTTTGTATTATATTAAGGTACAAGGAGAAGAAGAATGGAGTAAGTCGATGATCGTGAGACGAAGAGGAAGCATCAAGACCAGCGGTTCAACCTTAGCCTTTGTGTTCACGACGCATAAGGTTGAGGGGGAGTATTAGAGAGGAAGCATGAAGAAGTAGGGCGAGGCCGAGGCAAGAGAAGAGAAGCTGAGGACCGAAGCTCAAGAAAAACAAGACCTTGATTGAATTTCCCTAAAGATCATTGAGTTGGTACTCTTTTTCCTTAATAGAGTTTTATCCCAATGGGTTTTATCTACTAAGGTTTTAATGAGGCCTCTCCTTGTATCTCCAAGTTCACACTTCACTTTGTTGTGTTTGGACTTGAGGGGGAGTGTTAATCAAGGAGAGTACTTAAGGATTAATCTTTCCTTAAGTTACTAATGTGGAATAAATTGGTTACCGAAGAAAAGAAATGATTCGGGTAACTTTGGGAGTAGGACCGAGACGCGGAACAAAATGGAGCGGCTTGGTACCAAGAAGAATGCGGATCAGTACGAGT
Organism: Draba incana; assembly: GCA_963576765.1. Taxonomy (NCBI): domain Eukaryota; kingdom Viridiplantae; phylum Streptophyta; class Magnoliopsida; order Brassicales; family Brassicaceae; genus Draba; species Draba incana. The sequence goes on from OY755202.1 coordinate 27,950,911, forward strand.
GGCATCGAAGCCACTCGACCCGCAGTACGTGAAGGAAGACCCGTGGGAAGGAATGAAGACGCAGGAAGCTCTCGACCCGCGGAACGTATTCCTGAGGCACGGGACGGATGGATCCTCGACCCGCGGCACGAAGAAGGACGCGGGACGAAGAAGGACGCGGGAAGGATCTCTCCGAGTGGTCCCGCGGTTTGAATCAAAAAGTGACCGTTGGAGGATAAGGCTTGGATTGTGTCTTGGTTCATTCATCAACAAAGGAAAGGACCACTTGAGGATAAGGTTTTGCTTTATGAAATGGAGACAAGAATTGCTTTATGAATCTGATCCAAAACTACAACAACCAAGCCGTTGCTCATCCTATTCAAGCGGTTTGTTCGCTCGCCCTTTTACCTTCCTCTCATCAAGCCTTCCTTGTGAAAATAGATGAACATTCGATTCCGAAGACATATGACGAGGCAATGGAAGAGGATCATTGGGTTGAAGCGGTTAATGATGAGGTTGGGGCTATGATTAAGAACCACACGTGGGATGAGGCCGATCTTCCGTTTGGGAAAAGAGCGGTTAGCTCTAAATGGGTCTTCACTCTTAAGTTCTTGAGCAATGGGGACTTGGAACGACACAAGGCGCGGTTAGTGGCGAGAGGATTTACACAAACCTATGGAGATGATTATACAGACACATTTGCTCCGGTGGCTAAGCTACACACGGTACGGGTTGTATTCTCTTTGGCGATCAATTTGGATTGGGAGTTGTGGCAAATGGATGTGAAGAATGCTTTCCTTCAAGGAGATCTTGAAGAAGAGGTGTACATGACTCCACCACCCGGCCTAGAGAACACCATTGCTCCCGGAAAGGTTCTTCGGCTAAGGAAAGCCATCTATGGTCTTAAACAATCCCCAAGGGCTTGGTACAAGAAGCTAAGTTCGACTCTCAAGGAAAAAGGTTTCAAGAAGTGTGAATTGGATCACACTCTATTCACGCTTCAAGGCCCGAATGGAATGGTGGTTGTCTTGATCTACGTGGATGATATGATCATCTCCGGTGATGATAAACAAGGGATTCAAGACACTAAGGATTTCCTAAAATCGGTCTTTGAAATTAAGGATCTCGGCGAGTTGAAATACTTCCTTGGGATCGAAGTATGTAGATTCACAAATGGATTGCACATCTCCCAGAGGAAGTATACTTTGGATTTGCTCAAGGAAACCGGGAAGCTTGCCTCGAAGCCGGCTAAGACACCGCTTGAGGAAGGATACAAGGCCGATCGAAAGGGGGAGCAAGAAGATGAAATGTATGAGGATCCATCTCAATATAGAAGACTTGTTGGGAAATTGATCTATCTTACCCTAACAAGGCCGGATCTTTGCTTTGCGGTCAACCAAGTAAGTCAACATATGAAGGAGCCAAAGGTGTTTCATTGGAAAATGGTGGATCGAATACTTCGGTACCTTAAAGGGAGTGTTGGCCAAGGCATTTGGATGGGAAGAAATGAAAACACCGAAGTTGTTGGGTATTGTGATGCGGATTGGGCCGGAGATCGAAACGATAGAAGATCCACAACCGGCTATGCAACATTCATTGGTGGAAACTTGGTGACTTGGAGAACTAAGAAGCAAAAGTCGGTCTCATGTTCAAGTGCGGAAGCCGAGTATAGAGCGATGAAGAAATTAACAAATGAGCTAACATGGTTGAGAGGCATCTTAGCTCACATGGGGATTGAGATCACTAAGCCGATGGTGATGCATTGCGACAACCAAGCCGCAATTCACATAGCTACCAACTCGGTGTTCCACGAACGGACGAAGCACATCGAGATCGATTGTCACAAGGTTCGTGAGAAGATTGAACAAGGATGGACACTTCCGTGTTTTACAAGGAGCGAGGACCAAGTGGCGGATATCTTCACCAAAGCTGCGAGTCTCAAGGTTTGCAACCGTCTCTTTAGCAAGCTTGGACTCGTGGATCTCACTCATCCATGAGAAGACCCTAACTTGCAATCATCACACTCTTTTTCCCTTAGCAAAGTTTTGTCCCACGTGGTTTTCTTTGTTAAGGTTTTTAATGAGGTGATGGTTGCGGGTTTCCAAGTTAAGCATAATTCCTTATGTTTAACTTGAGGGGGAGTATTGACCTTGGCACCATCAAAATGTGCTAAGGGAAAAGAGTAAGCAAGAGTGTCGATCGACAGAGGTGAGTGTCGATCGACACTCACCTCTCTGGAAAAACTGGAGGTGCGGAACGAAGGCGTCGATCGACACCAAGGAGTGGTGTCGATCGACACGAGTCCCAGAGTTTGAATCCGACCGTTGGAGATCCGACCGTTGGAGAATCCGACCGTTGCTATCCAACCGTTGAGATATGACCGTTGGAGAAGAGTGTCGATCGACACACTTATTTAGTGTCGATCGACACGGAGGCCAGAACTGTTTTCTATATAAATCTTGTTGTATGAACCTTGCACATTTATCTTGAATGGAATAATTTTTCAAGTTCATACTCTTTCTCTCTATTCTTCCCAATTCTCTCAATCTCTTATTCTCTCAATCTAAGTCCTAAAATCTAACAGATTACACTTTAAAACTTTTGTTACACTTGAAAATTTCCGATTCTTGGATTCTTCTCCTCCTTAATTAGTTAGATCAAATCGTTATATATAGATTTCCATTCTCTTTATGCGCTTGATTTAACATACATATCAACGTAAAGGTTTGGGAAAATTCCTAAAATCAACCCTCTCGGTTATAATTTCGCTTTTCTTCAAAGTTCAATCTTTAGAATTCATAACTTATTCTTTCACTTGAGTTATACTCGTGAATCTTCAAGAAAATACTATGGAAAACGGCGGTTCAAGCAAAGTACTTGTTCTCCCGGTTACTCTCAAAGGGGAGAACTATCTTTTGTGGTCGAGAACCACTAAGACGGCCCTATGTGGGCGTGGTCTATGGAACCACATTGATCTAAGTCTCAAGCCGAAGGAGCTCGAGTCCGACTCATCCGAAGATGAAGAAGAAGAAGATGAGGAGGCTAAAAGCGCCAAGACCAAATGGTTTCAAGAAGACCAAACCGTGTTAGCCATTCTCCAAAATGGTCTAGAAGCTCAAATCCTTGAAGCATACTCCTATTGTGAGACCGCAAATGAGCTTTGGGAAACTCTCAAGAATATCTACGGCAACATCACCAATTTGACCCGAGTATTTGAGGTCAAGAAGGCCCTCAATAGCCTTAGCCAAGAAGACATGGAGTTTACTAAGCACTTTGGAAAGTATCGGTCTCTTTGGGCCGAGTTGGAAATGCTCCGACCATTTACCATGGATCCGGGGGCTCTCAACGAAAGGAGAGAACAAGATAAGGTGTTTGGCTTACTCCTCACCTTGAATCCGGTCTACAATGACCTCATCAAGCATCTCCTAAGAGCCGACAAGCTTCCAAGCCTTGATGAGGTGTGTGCACAAATCCAAAGAGAGCAAGGATCTCACGGCCTATTTAGTGGAAAGGGGGAGCTTCCTACGGCTCACAAGGCCTTTAACCCCTACGGTGACCGAAGAAATACCAACCGCGGCCTTCACCCTAACAACCCGGATCGGGACACTATGTGTGACCATTGTAAGAAAATGGGACACACCAAGGCAAGATGTTGGATTCTTCACCCTCATCTCCAACGATTGAGAGGACCATCACGGAATAACTACAACGAGCCAAGAGCTAACTACGGGACTACCAAGAATGACCAAGCGGGCTCATCCAAGCAAGGAGAAGAGGTGAACCGTGGAGACTTTGTCAAGAAAACCGACCTTGAGGCGATCATCAAGGCCCTCAAAGAATCCGGTATCACTTATCTTTCTCATAAACCAAGTGACTCGTTGATAGTAGATTCCGGTGCATCTCATCATATGATTAACAATAGAAATTTGCTTAGTAACATTGAATTAACTAAGGGAAATGTGGAAATTGCAAATGGAGATAGAATACCTATTGAAGGAATCGGAAATTTGAAACTATTTGACAAAGAATCTAAGGCATTTTATATACCGAATTTTGCTAGTAACTTAGTATCGGTTAAAAGAGCCACAAATGATTTAAATTGCTATGCAATATTTGGTCCTAATAAGGTATATTTTCAGGATATTGAGACGGGAAAGATCATAGGAGGAGGTGGTACCAAAGATGAACTTTATGTTTTAGAGGATACTACTCCAAGATCTTTTTCTTTTGCTTCTAGTTTTCAATCACCGAATAATGCTATTTGGCATGCTAGACTAGGCCATCCTCATTCTAGAGCCCTTGAGCTTATGTTACCAAATGTTGTCTTTAATCATTTAACTTGCGAATCATGTATTTTGGGCAAACATTGCAAAACCGTATTTAATAAATCAACAACCCTTTATGAAAATTGTTTTGATTTAGTACATTCGGATGTGTGGACATCTCCATGTTTATCAAGAGATAACAACAAGTATTTTGTGACTTTCATTGATGAAAAATCAAAATATACTTGGGTTACTCTTTTGCCATCCAAAGATAGGGTATTTGATGCATTCTTAACATTTGAAAGTCATGTCATTAACCATTACAATGCAAGAATTAAGATCTTTAGGTCCGATAATGGTGGTGAATATACAAGCAATCGGTTCAAGGAGCATCTAGCCAACCATGGCATTATCCATCAAACGTCTTGTCCATACACACCCCAACAAAATGGAGTAGCCGAGAGGAAGAACCGACATTTGATGGAGGTAGCACGATCTATGATGTTCCACACAAACGTTCCGAAGCGATTTTGGGGAGATGCGGTTATGACCGCTTGTTACCTCATCAATAGAACACCAACAAGGGTTCTAGAAGATCGATCACCGTTTGAGGTACTTACCCGAACTCAACCCTCTTTAGAACATCTAAAGGTTTTTGGGTGTGTTTGTTTTGTCTTAGTGCCCGGAGAAACAAGAACCAAGCTAGATGCAAAGAGCACCAAGTGCATGTTCGTTGGGTACTCCAATACTCAAAAGGGATACAAGTGTTATGATCCGATCAACAAGAAATATCATGTATCCCGAGATGTGAAGTTCCTTGAAGAGCAAGGATACTATGGAAAGAAAGATTGGGACGATCTCAAAGACCTTGCGGTTCCAACGGACCGAGGCGCGGCCTTGAGATTCTTACTCGATCACTTGGGTACCTCCACCGAAGCCGAACGAAAAGGGACCAGCCCGGTCCCAATCGGGATGGAAGAGGTCTTGGTGCAACATGAAGAGGAGGAGAATGAAATAGCCGAAATGGTAGACGAAGACCAAGCATCCGCCAACATGGAACAAAATGCTCAAAATGGAGATGATGCCCGAGAGAATGAAATCGTGCCTCAAGTAGTTCCACTTAGGAGAAGTGAGCGGCTTAGGAGCGACCCATCCACATGGAAGGACAAGCGGGTCTACTACAACAACCAAGCTGTGGCTCACCCCATTCAAGCTACGTGTTCTCTTGCCCTTGTATCCTCGGATCATCAGGCGTTCCTTGTGAAAATTGATGAGCACACCATTCCCTCTACCTATGAGGAAGCTATGGAAAAGAAGGAATGGAATGGTGCGGTGGATGATGAAGTTGAGGCCATGATCAAGAACCACACTTGGGATGAAGCCGACCTCCCGGAAGGAAAGAGAGCCGTGACCTCGAAATGGGTGTTTACAATCAAGCATTTGAGTAATGGCGAGATTGAAAGGTTTAAGGCAAGGTTAGTTGCAAGAGGCTTCACTCAAACGTATGGAGACGACTACACGGACACTTTTGCCCCGGTCGCCAAGCTCAACACGGTCCGAGTAGTCCTATCCTTGGCGGTCAACCTTGATTGGGAGCTTTGGCAAATGGATGTGAAGAATGCATTCCTCCAAGGCGATCTAGACGAAGAGGTTTATATGACACCTCCACCCGGTCTCGAAACTATCATTAAGCCCGGGAAGGTTTTACGTTTGAGGAAGGCGATCTACGGTCTCAAGCAATCTCCGAGAGCATGGTACAAGAAGCTAAGCTCCACCTTATTGGACAAGGGGTTCAAGAAGTCGGAATTGGACCATACTCTCTTCACGATTCAAGGGCCGAAAGGAATCATTGTGGTTCTTGTCTATGTAGATGATCTCATCATCTCCGGGAATGATAAAGAAGGCGTTCAAGACACCAAAGATTACCTCAAGTCGGGGTTTGAGATTAAGGACCTCGGCGAGCTAAAATACTTCCTTGGGATTGAAGTTTGCCGATTTCATAATGGCCTTCACATCTCACAAAGGAAGTACACTATGGATCTTCTCAAAGAAACCGGTACGCTAGGTGCTAAGCCGGCCAAGACTCCACTTGACGAAGGGTACAAGGTCATTCGAAAGGGGGAGATTGAAGATGAGTCATATTCGGATCCGTCACGATACCGGAGATTGGTTAGGAAAATGATCTACTTGACACTCACTAGGCCGGACCTTTGTTTTGCGGTCAACCAAGTGAGCCAACACATGAAGGAACCTAAGGTGCACCATTGGAACATGGTGGAAAGAATCCTCCGATATCTCAAAGGAAGCCCCGGCCAAGGCATTTGGATGGGAAAGAATCAAAACACGGAGCTAGTTGGCTATTGCGACGCGGATTGGGCCGGAGACCGAGAAGACCGAAGATCCACGACCGGCTATTGCACATTCCTTGGAGGAAACTTGGTAACTTGGAAGACAAAGAAGCAAAAGTCGGTGTCATGCTCTAGTGCCGAAGCCGAGTATAGAGCCATGAAGAAGCTCACTAATGAACTTACTTGGCTCAAAGGAATTCTATTACATCTTGGAGTCAAGCAAGATCATCCGATCACAATGCATTGTGACAACCAAGCCGCAATCCACATTGCAACAAACTCGGTGTTTCACGAAAGAACCAAACACATCGAGATTGATTGCCACAAGGTTCGAGAAAAGATAGAACAAGGGATGACTCTACCGGCGTATACAAGAAGTGAAGATCAATTGGCCGATATTCTCACCAAATCCGCAAGTCTAAAAGTTTGCAACCATATCTTTAGCAAACTTGGACTTGTGGATTTGACCAAACCATGATCAAGCTCTTTCTCACGACCGCTATACTCTTTTTCCTTAATAGGTTTTTATCCCATGAGGTTTTTCCTATTAAGGTTTTAATGAGGTAGTTGGTTGTGGGTTTTCAAGCTTAGCCTAAATTCTTATGCTAAGCTTGAGGGGGAGTATTGATCATAGGTAAATAAATAAAGAAGACGGACGGACGAACGAGACGGACGGACGGACGAACGGATGCACGTATCGGGACAAAGAATCTCGATCCATAGTAAGAATGGCATCGGTGCCAGTACGCGGATCGGTGATCGAGTATCAGGACAAGGAAACTCGACCCGCGGTACGTATGGCATCGATGCCAGTACGCGGATCGTCGAGACATCGAGTCGGGTCGCGGTACCGGGTAAACGGATAAACACGCGGACCCTCAACCGGGTACGGGTCGTGTACTGATCTCGATCTACCATCGAGACACTCTCGACCCGCAGTACGTGCTTGCATCGAAGGATCACGTACTGCGGGACGAGCCAGCATCGAGAAGACGCGGGCTTGACTTTCCACCCGCGTTGACCCGCGTTGACTAGATGCTGTCCCGCGTTGACCGACCCGTGACCTGATCCTTCCGGACGATAGCGACGTCCCAGCATCAGTCCCTCGGTCCGCGGATCGAGAGAGGTCACCGTCCAACCGTCCCGAATAGGAAACCGGCCGTTTGATTAATTCAAACGGTCCATTCCCTTTTTAGATGTTGTATTTTCTATTTAAACAATGTAACCCAACCTTTGTAAAATATCTTGAATTAATAAAAACTTAATCAAGTTCATACACTTCTCTCTCTACACTTTCTCTCTCTATCCGAAACATTTCTTACACTTGTTCTTCAAATTCCAACAATCATTGAGTTGGTACTCTTTTTCCTTAGTAGAGTTTTATCCCAATGGGTTTTATCTACTAAGGTTTTAATGAGGCCTCTCCTTGTATCTCCAAGTTCACACTTCACTTTGTTGTGTTTGGACTTGAGGGGGAGTGTTAATCAAGGAGAGTACTTAAGGATTAATCTTTCCTTAAGTTACTAATGTGGAATAAATTGGTTACCGAAGAAAAGAAATGATTCGGGTAACTTTGGGAGTAGGACCGAGACGCGGAACAAAATGGAGCGGCTTGGTACCAAGAAGAATGCGGATCAGTACGAGTGGCATCGAAGCCACTCGACCCGCAGTACGTGAAGGAAGACCCGTGGGAAGGAATGAAGACGCAGGAAGCTCTCGACCCGCGGAACGTATTCCCGAGGCACGGGACGGATGGATCCTCGACCCGCGGCACGAAGAAGGACGCGGGACGAAGAAGGACGCGGGAAGGATCTCTCCGAGTGGTCCCGCGGTTTGAATCAAAAAGTGACCGTTGGAGGATAAGGCTTGGATTGTGTCTTGGTTCATTCATCAACAAAGGAAAGGACCACTTGAGGATAAGGTTTTGCTTTATGAAATGGAGACAAGAATTGCTTTATGAATCTGATCCAAAACCTTATCCTCTCCCCACCTTTCCAACGTTCACATTTCTTCTTCTTTATATATTTGTAATCCTTTCATTGTAATGTTTAACTCTTTCATTAATAAAATTCTGAGTTCATCATTTCTCTAAAATGTAGTCTTTAGGAGTTTATGCATTTAGGGTGATTTCCATTTAGGAATGAACCCATTCATGTTAATCTCTTCTTAATCACTCCTAAACTCTTCTAATCTATTCTAAATCTCTTCTTAATCTGTCCGAATCAGTTCATGCTCTTTTGAGCTTTTCTTATGGATTCAATCTCTCTAAAGGTTGGATCTTGTGTTTATGAACACCTTATGAACCCTAAAATCTAACATGGTATCAGAGCGGGTTTGCTCTTGGTTCATGGGTTCTTAATAGTGTTAGGTTGAATCGTTATAAGGTTGTGTCAATCTTCCTTATGCGCTTAACCTAACCAATATTATGTGTTGTGTGTTGTTTCCGCTGCTTGTGTTGTTGAAGACTCGGATCTATTGCTCGGAGAAAGCTAGATCCGAGATTGAAGCTTGAAGAAGAAGGAAACTTGGAGGTTTCCCATGAAGATTGAAGAAGAAAGCGTGAAGCTTTCATGGAGAAATGAAGAAGAAGAAAGCCCGAAGCTTTCTAGTTGAAGAAAGAAGATGACCAAAGGAAGAAGCTCTTGGAGGAGGAGACGTCCGAATCCATGGAGAGAAGATTGGTCCTTTGGAGAAGAAGCTCAAACAAGAAGGTGGTTCCTTGATGGGTCAAGGAGTAAATGTCCAACCTTTGGAGCTGTTTTGAAATGGTTCAAACAAGAAGGAGTAAGGGAGAAGAAAGTCCCAACCTTTGAAGCCAAGTCAAAGAAAATCCGAGTGTGTTGTTGTGTAGATGCTCGGTCACTAGTGTGAAGCTTATTGGGATTCAAGGGAAGTTAGTCACGAAAATTTTGAAGTTTTTCCCTCCCATGAAGCTCAAGGATGTTGTTTGCTCTCAAGAAGCCTATGTTGGTGCGGTTAGATGAAGGAAGGATCATCGGTCTACAAGGGAAGAGGAAAAGAATGAAATTTGGAGATTCTCAAATGGAGACCCTTGGAGAGGAGATCATTCGGCCAAATGGGATTCAAACCTTGGAATGCTTATTTGGGTTATTTCCTATCCTTACTCTCTTGGTGAACCGATTCAAAATGAATCCATGATCTAGCTAAAGAGAAACACATTCATGAGAATAGAGAATATTTCTTAAATCTACCCCTTTCTTATACTCAAAATCTTTCTATTATTCTTTTAAATCTCCCCATTCTCTCAATCTTTATATTCTCTATATTCTCTAAATTCTCTATTCTCAAAATCAGTTTGGAACCAAAGCCTAAACACAAACCAAACACTAACCCGAATCCTTATGTGCTTGATTACTCTTGGTTTGAATTCTCTTGTGTTGTGAATTCTCTTCAGTAAAAGAAAGAAACGTTTCCCCTTTATCAAAGCTCACCGTGTGTGTGAAACTTATCACCGGACCCTTATACTCTATGGTGATAAGGTTTGAGCACTAAGGTCCATTCTTGTAACATTGATGGTTGGTGTTGGTAACATTGATGGGAATGGAAAGATTGCTTGGAGTTGTGCTTGTGGTATGTTTTGTAGCGGTCCTTGTTAAAAATGGAACCGATGATGCACACCCAAGGAGTCCAAGGAGATGCAACTAAGAAGGTGGTTCCTTGATGGGTCAAGGAGTAAATTTCCAACCTTTTGGAGATCTAGAAGCATGGAGGATTTGGAAGGGAAAATCCGAACTGGTGGCAACATAATCGTCGAGCCCGAAAGGGAAAATCCGAACTTGTAGCTATCTAATCGACGAGCCATTTCAATTCCTCAAGACAAGCCGATGTGATGGAGTTATCCGAGATTGTTGCTTCGGATAGTGAAAGAATCATGGCTTAAAGAATGGTTGCATAGACTTGGGAGTCAAAGAGCTAAGGGGGAGAAATGGAATGATTATAAGTTATAAATGAAGACCGGAGGGAACACGGAGGAGGCCGAGATAGAAGAGCCACTTGGATTTTATGATTAAATCCGAAGCTAAAGGAAGATTATGTATGGCTTCGGGTGAAGAATTGAACCGGTTTGTGGAAAGAAGAATGGCGGTTCTAAGTCACACTAGGGGTGTTAAATGATCATGCTTCTAAGGAGTGATCATCATGGAATGGATCAAAGAAGTTGAATTGGTGTGGAATGAAGTGAAGATTAAAGGATCAACCACACCACCGAAATGAAAAGGCTACTCTCTAAACTCTTAATCTTTTAAATATGTTCAATTATAATTGTTTGGTTCCTTGATTGCTTGCTTGGTTCATTGGTGTATACTTTAAGTTTTCTCTTGTTTGTATTATATTAAGGTACAAGGAGAAGAAGAATGGAGTAAGTCGATGATCGTGAGACGAAGAGGAAGCATCAAGACCAGCGGTTTCAACCTTAGCCTTTGTGTTCACGACGCATAAGGTTGAGGGGGAGTATTAGAGAGGAAGCATGAAGAAGGAGGGCGAGGCCGAGGCAAGAGAAGAGAAGCTGAGGACCGAAGCTCAAGAAGAACAAGACCTTGATTGAATTTCCCTAAAGATCATTATTGATCATAGGTAAATAAATAAAGAAGACGGACGGACGGACGAGACGGACGGACGGACGAACGGATGCACGTATCGGGACGAAGAATCTCGATCCATAGTAAGAATGGCATCGGTGCCAGTACGCGGATCGGTGATCGAGTATCAGGACTATTGACCTTGGCACCATCAAAATGTGCTAAGGGAAAAGAGTAAGCAAGAGTGTCGATCGACAGAGGTGAGTGTCGATCGACACGAGTCCCAGAGTTTGAATCCGACCGTTGGAGATCCGACCGTTGGAGAATCCGACCGTTGCTATCCAACCATTGAGATATGACCGTTGGAGAAGAGTGTCGATCGACACACTTATTTAGTGTCGATCGACACGGAGGCCAGAACTGTTTTCTATATAAATCTTGTTGTATGAACCTTGCACATTTATCTTGAATGGAATAATTTTTCAAGTTCATACTCTTTCTCTCTATTCTTCCCAATTCTCTCAATCTCTTATTCTCTCAATCTAAGTCCTAAAATCTAACATGGTATCAGAGCGTTTTGATCTTTGTGACCTCATTACTCTCATAATCTCATACTTCAAATCTCATTCTTTCATTAACCTTTTTCGATTTGTGGATTTTCCTTTAACTAGTTAGATCAAATCGTTATATAGAGATTTCCATTCTCTTTATGCGCTTGATTTAACATACATATCAATCCCAAATCATTTCTAAAAGTTTCAAACTTTCATAAGAAAAGATGAGTTCTTTAGATAATTCTAAACCATTGGTGGTTCCGGTTACTCTCAAGGGAGATAACTACTTATTGTGGTCAAGAACCACGAAGATAGCTCTATGTGGCCGAGGGTTGTGGAGCCACATTGAAACTTCATCTAAACCGGTGTATGATTCATCCGGAGAAGAAGACGATGAAGATTCCGAAAAGAAGAGAGAAGCAAAGTGGTTCCAAGAGGACCAAAGCGTGTTGGCCATTCTTCAAAATGGTCTTGAATCCTCCATTCTTGAGGCGTATTCCTATTGTGAAACGGCGGAGGAGCTATGGGAAACATTGAAGAACGTTTATGGAAACGTGTCTAACCTTTCTCGGGTTTATGAAGTGAAGAAAGCCATCAATAATCTTCATCAAGAGGATATGGAATTTACCAAGCACTTTGGTAAATATAGGTCTCTTTGGGCCGAGCTTGAAATGTTGAGACCAAGTTCCATTGATCCAAAGGTGCTAAACGAAAGGAAAGAACAAGACAAGGTCTTTGGGCTATTACTCACCTTGAATCCGGCATTCAATGATCTCATCAAGCACATCCTAAGGTCGGAGAAGCTCCCAAGTCTTGAAGATGTGTGCTCACAAATTCAAAGAGAACAAGGTTCCCAAGGACTCTTTGATAGTAAGGGGGAGCTTCCAACGGCTAATAAGGGGGTTTACAACCGATTCGATAATCGTGGAAACAAAGGGAGCTATGGTAACAATCGGCCGGGCTTTAAGGCAAGGTGTGAACATTGCAAGGGAAGACACACCAAGGAGACTTGTTGGCTTCTTCATCCGGAGCTCAAGCCGAGTTGGTGGATCGACTACCCGAAGAACCCAAGAGCTAACTACACCACGGCCAAGCCCGACCAAGTTCCAACCGGATTAGCTAAGCAAGGTGAGGAGGCCAACCAAGGAGATTATGTGAGAAAATCCGACTTGGAGGCACTCATCAAAGCTCTTACCATACAAAAGGAATCCGGTAAAACTTACTTTACCCATACTCCTAGTAGCTCCCTAGTAGTTGATTCGGGAGCTTCCCATCACATGATTAGTAACTCTAGGATGCTTGAGAATATTGAGTCAACTAATGGAAATGTGATGATTGCTAATGGTGATAATATACCTATAAGAGGAATTGGAACCTTAAAAGTCTTTGATAAAGATTCTAAAGCCTTTTATATGCCGACTTTTACTTCTAATTTACTTTCGGTAAAAAGAGCTACTAAAGATTTGAATTGTTATGCAATATTTGGTCCTAATGATGTTCATTTTCAGGATATTGATTCCGGAAAGATTATTGGAGAGGGTGGAACCAAAGATGATCTCTATGTTATTGAAGATTTTTCACCTAGTTCTTTTTCGGTCAAATCTTGTTTAGGAGTGGCTAATAATGCTATTTGGCATGCTAGATTAGGTCATCCTCATTCTAGAGCTTTTGAATTAATGTTACCAAATGTTTACTTTGATCATAAGAGTTGTGAATCTTGTATTCTTGGTAAACATTGTAAAACGGTTTTCCCGAATTCTACTACTACTTATGAGAAATGTTTTGATTTAGTTCATTCGGATGTTTGGACCTCACCATGCTTATCTAGGGATAATAACAAGTATTTCGTAACATTTATAGATGAAAAATCAAAATATACTTGGATCACCCTATTATAATTGTTTGGTTCCTTGATTGCTTGCTTGGTTCATTGGTGTATACTTTAAGTTTTCTCTTGTTTGTATTATATTAAGGTACAAGGAGAAGAAGAATGGAGTAAGTCGATGATCGTGAGACGAAGAGGAAGCATCAAGACCAGCGGTTTCAACCTTAGCCTTTGTGTTCACGACGCATAAGGTTGAGGGGGAGTATTAGAGAGGAAGCATGAAGAAGGAGGGCGAGGCCGAGGCAAGAGAAGAGAAGCTGAGGACCGAAGCTCAAGAAAAACAAGACCTTGATTGAATTTCCCTAAAGATCATTGAGTTGGTACTCTTTTTCCTTAGTAGAGTTTTATCCCAATGGGTTTTATCTACTAAGGTTTTAATGAGGCCTCTCCTTGTATCTCCAAGTTCACACTTCACTTTGTTGTGTTTGGACTTGAGGGGGAGTGTTAATCAAGGAGAGTACTTAAGGATTAATCTTTCCTTAAGTTACTAAAGTGGAATAAATTGGTTACCGAAGAAAAGAAATGATTCGGGTAACTTTGGGAGTAGGACCGAGACGCGGAACAAAATGGAGCGGCTTGGTACCAAGAAGAATGCGGATCAGTACGAGTGGCATCGAAGCCACTCGACCCGCAGTACGAGAAGGAAGACCCGTGGGAAGGAATGAAGACGCAGGAAGCTCTCGACCCGCGGAACGTATTCCCGAGGCACGGGATGGATGGATCCTCGACCCGTGGCACGAAGAAGGACGCGGGACGAAGAAGGACGCGGGAAGGATCTCTCCGAGTGGTCCCGCGGTTTGAATCAAAAAGTGACCGTTGGAGGATAAGGCTTGGATTGTGTCTTGGTTCATTCATCAACAAAGGAAAGGACCACTTGAGGATAAGGTTTTGCTTTATGAAATGGAGACAAGAATTGCTTTATGAATCTGATCCAAAACCTTATCCTCTCCCCACCTTTCCAACGTTCACATTTCTTCTTCTTTATATATTTGTAATCCTTTCATTGTAATGTTTAACTCTTTCATTAATAAAATTCTGAGTTCATCATTTCTCTAAAATGTAGTCTTTAGGAGTTTATGCATTTAGGGTGATTTCCATTTAGGAATGAACCCATTCATGTTAATCTCTTCTTAATCACTCCTAAACTCTTCTAATCTATTCTAAATCTCTTCTTAATCTGTCCGAATCAGTTCATGCTCTTTTGAGCTTTTCTTATGGATTCAATGATATAAGATTGGAATCCACCAAACTTATGTTCACAAGATTATCAAGAGTTTTTAAGCTTTGTCGCGGAAATGGGCGTGATGTCAAGATGGGAGATGGTGATTTGATTGACTCTCTCAATCGGTGGGTTGATTGACTCTCTCAATCGATGAACGAAATAGATTGTTTGAATCACACAAACAAGCTAAGTCGCAGCCTCTAAAGATCTAAGTGAATCGCACACTTAAGTCTAAAGAAAGAATAATTCTTCAAGAATCACACTTGAAAAAAAAAGAACAAAATACTTTGATTAATTTATTGATTGAAAGGTGTGTTTTACAATAGGATCTACTGAGCTTATATACAGCTCTTACATGAGCATTCTAACGGTCACAAAATCAAAGGAAGCAAGAAACAAATCAAAGCTAATCAAAAACTAGCCGTTAGGCTCTAAATGAGCAAATCTCCCAAAATAAGGAAACTTGAGGTGTGCTTGAGTCTTGACAACTTGGGGAGGAAAGTCTGATGTCTTGGAACGTCTAGATGCAATGAATAAGTCTTCAAATTGCAGAATATAAGAGGAGATGGCTGTTGGAGATTTATAGCACCAAGTGTAAATGTGTTGAATGCTCTTGGTTCCAAAAAAGGCAAGCTGAGGATCCTCTGATTTAAAAGTTGAATAACTTTTAAACCAAAACCGGTAATTGAATGAATCAAATTGGACGAGCTCCCTGGTTGAGTCAAGATTCCAGAAAAATTGGATTCATAGCTTAATTCCTTCTGGTTCGGTCGGAATCCTTCAATAAGTGCTCTTGTGTCCAAATCTGGAAAGTTCCAGTTCACCCGATTTGTAAAATTCATAACTCTTAAACCAAATTGAATTTGGTCACGAATCCAATTCTCAGTCTTTCTATGATGAGTTAGGAATCCAAAATAATTGGACTTGTAGCTTGTTTCATCCTGGTTTGGCCGGAATGATTCGATGAGTGATTGTATGTCTCCATCGCGTCCATTGAAGAGCTGCCAAATTGTATCTTTAATAACTTCTTCATATGAACTCCGTTTTGGCTGATTCTTCTTTTTGGATGACTCTGAATTAGTTGAGTATGATCTCCAAGTGTTGGTTGAGCTGGGATGTTTGATCTTAGTCTTCATTTGAGCTAGACTTGGGCCGCAAGTCTCCTTAGATCTCTTCAACTTCATGCTCTCCTCTACATGACTCATGGTTCTGTGCTCCTTGGTTGATGATGACTTGATGTCCTCATCATACTCACCCTCTTTAAAAGGTTTCGACCTCGAAACTATATCTCTTGCACCAAGATAGAGCAAGTTAGTATCTTTACATGAATATGAGAGAAGAAACTTACCTCGGCTAAAATCTTTTTGGCGATTCATGTGGGATAGGATATGAGCGTCTGGTGGTTCCTCTTTGATCAGTAAAATGGCAATCACTCCTCTCCTAGGTTTGTTGCTAACGTCCTTGGGCAGCAAAGGGGTCGTCTTGGTGAAAGCTCCTTTTTCATACTTGTTGTCACCATTGATCTTTGGTGTTTCATGTTGCTTCTTCTCTGCCCCTGCAATGTCCTTTTCACTTTTGATAAGAGACAAGTGCGTTATAACAGTCATGGGAATTTTATAAACAGAGAAACAAAATTCAGTTTGCAACATCTCTTCTAGTTTTCCACTAAAACATATTTTTAGTTTAGCAATCTGGTCACTATATGTTTCTTTTGAGACTAGATCTTCTTCATACTCTTCTGTATTAGTAAAATTCACCATTACAGAATTATATTCATTAGAAACAAGCTGTAGAGACGGACTTACATGAGCAGGACTGTCCTTGAGTTCTGTTTCTTTCATTGCCACGGTTTTTGTATTCAACACGTAATCTGGTGGTTCCTCTTGGACCAGAATGAAACTGGTGTCACCTCCATCTTTCTCAGCATCAAGACAGCTCATGGTGGCCTCGTGATGCTCCACATTCTGTCCTTGACCTGCATTAGTAGCCTTTGGCAAAGACAAGCGCATCAAATCTGAATTCAAAAATTTTAAACTAGAATTTTCTAAACAACTATCTAGTGAATTCAGTTTCGGTTCAGGTTTGGCAATTTTAATTTCTTGTCTCTCAGGGCACACAACAGCAAAATGACCTCTCTTATGACATCTATAACAGATGGTGTCATTTATTTTTAAAGCCTTAGAAGACTTACATTGCTCTGTTTTGACTCGCGGCTCATGCTTCGGTTGTGTGCTTGGCGTTTGAGATGCATCGGTTTGTTTGGGGGCTGGCTTGAATTCCTTTACTCCCACTGGCTTCTTAACCTCGGCCTGCTTCTCCAAAGTGCTTTTAGTCACTTTCTTTTGTTCGGGACAGCAAGTTTTCTTTGACTTCGACACAGGTTGCGGTTTTGGTGTTGGCGTCCAACTTCTTGTAGTTGTTTGAAATAGAGATCTCTTTGGAATGTAGCTGCGGTTGTGGGACTTCTGAACAAACTCTCTATACATACGCTGCTTCATATTACCCCATGCCAAATTATTGTAACTAGCCCCAAGTTCTTCTCTCTCCCACCATGTACTAGCTTCTTTAGCAAGTGAGTTAATGGCATAGGTGAGTCTCTCCTCCTTTGGAATGTTGTGGGACCTAAACCAATTCTCCATTTCGTTCTCCCACTGTAGGTAAGCTTCTGGTCCTTGCTTATGACCTGAAAAACAGATGTAATATGGCTCACAATCTGCTTCATCTTCTGTTGGTGAATCATCTATTTCGTCTTGTTTGGTGTAGTTGATGTCTTCTCCGTTTGACTCTTGATTCTCTTCTTCAAACTTTGATTCTTCAACTGAAGCATCTTCTGGCTCTGTCTCAAGGCTCCAATGGTCGTCATCAACATGGTCACCATCTCTTGAACTGATTTCAGAGTCAGTTATTTCACACCTTGGTCTTTGGTAAGGCTCTATGGTCTGGTCTTCTTCTCCATGAGCAGAATCTTCATGCTCTGAGTCATCTCTGTCTTGCGGTGGATCCGGCTCAAACTCTTCAACATCTGATTCTTCTCCAATGTCAGAGCTTGAATAGCCATCTCCTGGCCAAGGTGGAGCTTCATAGTCAGCTTCCTCATCAGTATAGATTTGGCTTTCTTCTCCTTCACTCCAATGGTCTCCATCAGATTGGTACTGATCTCCTTCTTCTGATTCAGCCATGGTTACGGCTTAGGGTTAGATTTTCCTCGCAAAACAAAGAAAAAGATGGATTAATTTCGTTCTAAACAAGAAAAGGAAAGAGCAGTAAAGGCAAAATCATAAAAGATCACAAAGCAGAAAATTGCACAGAAATTTTCAGGTTTGGTTTCTCTTGGATAAAAAATATCAAATTGACTCCAAAAATCCCAGAAACAGTTTTATATTTTTCTTTGACGAGTTAACAAGCAAAAACAAAAGACGAAATATTTTTATGAGTTTTTATGATTTTATGAAAATTGAAACAAACAGACGGGTAAAGCAGATTTTTTTTTTTTTTTCTTTCTTTTTTAGATGAATACAGAATTCAAAGGATAACAAATCAAAACCAAATGCAATTTTTTTTTTGTTTTCAAATTTTATAAGCAAAGAAAAAGATGCAAACAAGCAAGAACAAACTAAGAACAAAACAGATTTTTATTTGATTTTCGAAATGATGAAACTGAAATTGAAAAAAAAAAAAAAAAACAAAAAATAATAACAAGATAAAAGGTTGGATTGAAACAACCTGGGATAGGAGCTTTTAAGCTCTGATACCAGATGATATAAGATTGGAATCCACCAAACTTATGTTCACAAGATTATCAAGAGTTTTTAAGCTTTGTCGCGGAAATGGGCGTGATGTCAAGATGGGAGATGGTGATTTGATTGACTCTCTCAATCGGTGGGTTGATTGACTCTCTCAATCGATGAACGAAATAGATTGTTTGAATCACACAAACAAGCTAAGTCGCAGCCTCTAAAGATCTAAGTGAATCGCACACTTAAGTCTAAAGAAAGAATAATTCTTCAAGAATCACACTTGAAAAAAAAAGAACAAAATACTTTGATTAATTTATTGATTGAAAGGTGTGTTTTACAATAGGATCTACTGAGCTTATATACAGCTCTTACATGAGCATTCTAACGGTCACAAAATCAAAGGAAGCAAGAAACAAATCAAAGCTAATCAAAAACTAGCCGTTAGGCTCTAAATGAGCAAATCTCCCAAAATAAGGAAACTTGAGGTGTGCTTGAGTCTTGACAACTTAGGGAGGAAAGTCTGATGTCTTGGAACGTCTAGATGCAATGAATAAGTCTTCAAATTGCAGAATATAAGAGGAGATGGCCGTTGGAGATTTATAGCACCAAGTGTAAATGTGTTGAATGCTCTTGGTTCCAAATAAGGCAAGCTGAGGATCCTCTGATTTAAAAGTTGAATAACTTTTAAACCAAAACCAGTAATTGAATGAATCAAATTGGACGAGCTCCCTGGTTGAGTCAAGATTCCAGAAAAATTGGATTCATAGCTTAATTCCTTCTGGTTCGGTCGGAATCCTTCAATAAGTGCTCTTGTGTCCAAATCTGGAAAGTTCCAGTTCACCCGATTTGTAAAATTCATAACTCTTAAACCAAATTGAATTTGGTCACGAATCCAATTCTCAGTCTTTCTATGATGAGTTAGGAATCCAAAATAATTGGACTTGTAGCTTGTTTCATCCTGGTTTGGCCGGAATGATTCGATGAGTGATTGTATGTCTCCATCGCGTCCATTGAAGAGCTGCCAAATTGTATCTTTAATAACTTCTTCATATGAACTCCGTTTTGGCTGATTCTTCTTTTTGGATGACTCTGAATTAATTGAGTATGATCTCCAAGTGTTGGTTGAGCTGGGATGTTTGATCTTAGTCTTCATTTGAGCTAGACTTGGGCCGCAAGTCTCCTTAGATCTCTTCAACTTCATGCTCTCCTCTACATGACTCATGGTTCTGTGCTCCTTGGTTGATGATGACTTGATGTCCTCATCATCTCTAAAGGTTGGATCTTGTGTTTATGAACACCTTATGAACCCTAAAATCTAACATGGTATCAGAGCGGGTTTGCACTTGGTTCATGGGTTCTTAATAGTGTTAGGTTGAATCGTTATAAGGTTGTGTCAATCTTCCTTATGCGCATTACCTAACCAAGATTATGTGTTGTGTGTTGTTTCCTCTTGCTCCTTTCGGTTACCACAACCAGGCACCATTTCTTCTCTTTCGTCGCTTCTTGAATTCGAAGCATATGTAACCTTCCTCAACGCCAAGCCTAATCACCATCCGAAGCATCTCAATCTCTTTTAGCTTCCGGAACAACGTCAAAACATTGGCTTGATCAACCCTTCTTCACCATTCACGGCTACTTTGGCTCTTTTGGAATGACTTCAAGATTGATCTTCAAAGGCTAGTTACATCTTCTTGGGTAGCTTGAGTGTCCATCGGTTCCACAGCTCAATCAAACAAGAACCGCTACAAAGACATACCAAAGACACAACACCAAGCAATTCAACCATTCTCATCAATGTTTCCCATCCAATCAATGTTACCAACACCAATCTTTTCACAATGTTTTCCACAACAAGAATGAATCTTAAGTGCTCAATCATAATCAACCCGAGAGAATTAGGATCGAGAGTAACCATGCTTCACACTTAAGACGAGTTTCGATCAAGAGAGAGGTCTTGGACCGAGAGGAATCTCACACAAGAGTTCTCAACATCAACCGAGAGTAACCACTAGCTTTTAAGGGATTTGGGTGAGTGTTTAGATTTTGTGTTTAGGCTAGGTTCCAAACTGTTTGAGAATAGAGAACTAAAGAGTATAGAGATTTTGAAGAGTAAAAAGAAAAATAGAGAGATTTAGAGTTTAAGAAAGGGGTAGATTTAAGAAGGGTTCTCTATTCTCATGAATGTGTTTCTCTTAGGCTAGATCATGGATTCATTTGTATCAATTCACCAAGAGAGTAAGGATAGGAAATAACTCAAATCAAGCTTCCATTGGTTTGAATGACATTTGGCTGAATGCTTCTCCTCTCCAATGGTCTCCATTTGACAATCTCCACTTGCATTCTATTCCCCTTCTCTAGCAAACCAATCGATCCTTCCTTCATCTAACCGCACCAACATAGGCTTCTTGAGAGTAAACAACATCCTTGAGCTTCATGGGAAAGGAAAGCTCCAATCTTTAATGGTATTCTTCCCTTGAATCCCACTTACTTCACACTAATGACCAAGCTCCACACTTGGGTTTTTCTTCAAGAGATTCACAAGTAAGCATCTCAATCTCTTCTAGCTTACTTGGACCAAAGATCCGGTTCCATGGTGAGAGTGCTCAAGATCCCATGAGTTCTTCTCTCATTCTTCACTTGTTTGAACCGGACAACAAATCTTGAGCTCCAAGGGTGGAAACCCATCACCCTCTTGTTTGAGCTTCTTCTTTTAACAAGCTCCAAAGGTGGAAACCCTTCACCTTCTTCTTTTGAGCTAACTTCAATGGACTCCAAAGGCTGGAAATTCTTCAACCTTCTTGTTTGAGTCTCTTTTATTCAAAGGAACGAGCTTTAGCACCGTGGATTGAGACGTCTTCAACCAGCGAGCTTCTTCTTCTTTTCACCGAGAAAGCTTCGAGCTTTCTTCTTCTTCTTCAAGGGAAAGCTTCAAGCTTCCTCCATCTTCTTCATGAAAGCTTCGGGCTTTCACGTCTTCAATCTTCAAGGGACAGCTTCAAGCTTCCTCCATCTTCTTCAAGCTCAGTTCTAGCTTTCTCCGAGCAATAGAACCGAGTCTTCAACAACACAATCAAAGAAAACCAAAGAAGAGATCTTTTCAAGACATCTCTTCAACACAACGCAGCGGAATCAATGTGTGTTAGATTAAGCGCATAAGGAGTATTGAAAACTCCTTATAACGATTCAATCTAACATTTTTAAAGAATCCCAAGAGCTTATGCTCTGATACCATCTTAGATTTTGATGAGCAAATGCTCACATAAACACAAGATACATCCTTTGAGAAGGAATGAATCAAAGAAAAGCTCAAATGAGCAAAGAGAGATTAAGAACAGAATTAGAAAGAGATTTTAGAGAGATTAAGAGATATTAGGAGAGATTAAACATAAATGGGTTTGATTCAAATGAATCTCACCCTAAACACCATAAACTCCTAATATCTACATTGGAACTAATCTGATTTTGATAAGTAAAAATAAAGAGAGAAGAAAGAACTTGAATCAGATTTCTTATTTATCAAGTTAAAGATTACAATGAATTATAATGGCTTTAAATAGAAGACTAGATCAGATTTATGACCGTTAGTCATGAACCTAGTCATAAAGCATAATTTGTCTTTATTCATAAAGAACCATGTCCTTTGCTTTGACTAGAACGTGACCAACAAGTGGTCCTCACACTCCAACGTCTCTATTCTTCCACGATCTTATCTTCTTTAATAATTAGATTACCATGTAAATGAATCACATGGAACCAAACTCACCGTGGTAACATTTATTAATCTTAGGTAATTTTATTTACCTAAGATTAATAATTACCGATCCGCGTCTCGTTCCTTTACCGTTCTGCGTATCGGAACACTTTTGTACCGCGACTTGATGCACCGCGGGTCAGGATCATCCGTAGTGAAATACTGTTCCGTCTTTTACTTGGTAACTCTTTGATTCACCATTAGTAACTTAAGGGAAGATTAATTCCTTAAGTTAGCTCAAAAGATCCCATGAGTTCTTCTCTCATTCTTCACTTGTTTGAACCGGACAACAAATCTTGAGCTCCAAGGGTGGAAACCCATCACCCTCTTGTTTGAGCTTCTTCTTTTAACAAGCTCCAAAGGTGGAAACCCTTCACCTTCTTCTTTTGAGCTAACTTCAATGGACTCCAAAGGCTGGAAATTCTTCAACCTTCTTGTTTGAGTCTCTTTTATTCAAAGGAACGAGCTTTAGCACCGTGGATTGAGACGTCTTCAACCAGCGAGCTTCTTCTTCTTTTCACCGAGAAAGCTTCGAGCTTTCTTCTTCTTCTTCAAGGGAAAGCTTCAAGCTTCCTCCATCTTCTTCATGAAAGCTTCGGGCTTTCACGTCTTCAATCTTCAAGGGACAGCTTCAAGCTTCCTCCATCTTCTTCAAGCTCAGTTCTAGCTTTCTCCGAGCAATAGAACCGAGTCTTCAACAACACAATCAAAGAAAACCAAAGAAGAGATCTTTTCAAGACATCTCTTCAACACAACGCAGCGGAATCAATGTGTGTTAGATTAAGCGCATAAGGAGTATTGAAAACTCCTTATAACGATTCAATCTAACATTTTTAAAGAATCCCAAGAGCTTATGCTCTGATACCATCTTAGATTTTGATGAGCAAATGCTCACATAAACACAAGATACATCCTTTGAGAAGGAATGAATCAAAGAAAAGCTCAAATGAGCAAAGAGAGATTAAGAACAGAATTAGAAAGAGATTTTAGAGAGATTAAGAGATATTAGGAGAGATTAAACATAAATGGGTTTGATTCAAATGAATCTCACCCTAAACACCATAAACTCCTAATATCTACATTGGAACTAATCTGATTTTGATAAGTAAAAATAAAGAGAGAAGAAAGAACTTGAATCAGATTTCTTATTTATCAAGTTAAAGATTACAATGAATTATAATGGCTTTAAATAGAAGACTAGATCAGATTTATGACCGTTAGTCATGAACCTAGTCATAAAGCATAATTTGTCTTTATTCATAAAGAACCATGTCCTTTGCTTTGACTAGAACGTGACCAACAAGTGGTCCTCACACTCCAACGTCTCTATTCTTCCACGATCTTATCTTCTTTAATAATTAGATTACCATGTAAATGAATCACATGGAACCAAACTCACCGTGGTAACATTTATTAATCTTAGGTAATTTTATTTACCTAAGATTAATAATTACCGATCCGCGTCTCGTTCCTTTACCGTTCTGCGTATCGGAACACTTTTGTACCGCGACTTGATGCACCGCGGGTCAGGATCATCCGTAGTGAAATACTGTTCCGTCTTTTACTTGGTAACTCTTTGATTCACCATTAGTAACTTAAGGGAAGATTAATTCCTTAAGTTAGCTCAAAAGATCCCATGAGTTCTTCTCTCATTCTTCACTTGTTTGAACCGGACAACAAATCTTGAGCTCCAAGGGTGGAAACCCATCACCCTCTTGTTTGAGCTTCTTCTTTTAACAAGCTCCAAAGGTGGAAACCCTTCACCTTCTTCTTTTGAGCTAACTTCAATGGACTCCAAAGGCTGGAAATTCTTCAACCTTCTTGTTTGAGTCTCTTTTATTCAAAGGAACGAGCTTTAGCACCGTGGATTGAGACGTCTTCAACCAGCGAGCTTCTTCTTCTTTTCACCGAGAAAGCTTCGAGCTTTCTTCTTCTTCTTCAAGGGAAAGCTTCAAGCTTCCTCCATCTTCTTCATGAAAGCTTCGGGCTTTCACGTCTTCAATCTTCAAGGGACAGCTTCAAGCTTCCTCCATCTTCTTCAAGCTCAGTTCTAGCTTTCTCCGAGCAATAGAACCGAGTCTTCAACAACACAATCAAAGAAAACCAAAGAAGAGATCTTTTCAAGACATCTCTTCAACACAACGCAGCGGAATCAATGTGTGTTAGATTAAGCGCATAAGGAGTATTGAAAACTCCTTATAACGATTCAATCTAACATTTTTAAAGAATCCCAAGAGCTTATGCTCTGATACCATCTTAGATTTTGATGAGCAAATGCTCACATAAACACAAGATACATCCTTTGAGAAGGAATGAATCAAAGAAAAGCTCAAATGAGCAAAGAGAGATTAAGAACAGAATTAGAAAGAGATTTTAGAGAGATTAAGAGATATTAGGAGAGATTAAACATAAATGGGTTTGATTCAAATGAATCTCACCCTAAACACCATAAACTCCTAATATCTACATTGGAACTAATCTGATTTTGATAAGTAAAAATAAAGAGAGAAGAAAGAACTTGAATCAGATTTCTTATTTATCAAGTTAAAGATTACAATGAATTATAATGGCTTTAAATAGAAGACTAGATCAGATTTATGACCGTTAGTCATGAACCTAGTCATAAAGCATAATTTGTCTTTATTCATAAAGAACCATGTCCTTTGCTTTGACTAGAACGTGACCAACAAGTGGTCCTCACACTCCAACGTCTCTATTCTTCCACGATCTTATCTTCTTTAATAATTAGATTACCATGTAAATGAATCACATGGAACCAAACTCACCGTGGTAACATTTATTAATCTTAGGTAATTTTATTTACCTAAGATTAATAATTACCGATCCGCGTCTCGTTCCTTTACCGTTCTGCGTATCGGAACACTTTTGTACCGCGACTTGATGCACCGCGGGTCAGGATCATCCGTAGTGAAATACTGTTCCGTCTTTTACTTGGTAACTCTTTGATTCACCATTAGTAACTTAAGGGAAGATTAATTCCTTAAGTTAGCTCAAAAGATCCCATGAGTTCTTCTCTCATTCTTCACTTGTTTGAACCGGACAACAAATCTTGAGCTCCAAGGGTGGAAACCCATCACCCTCTTGTTTGAGCTTCTTCTTTTAACAAGCTCCAAAGGTGGAAACCCTTCACCTTCTTCTTTTGAGCTAACTTCAATGGACTCCAAAGGCTGGAAATTCTTCAACCTTCTTGTTTGAGTCTCTTTTATTCAAAGGAACGAGCTTTAGCACCGTGGATTGAGACGTCTTCAACCAGCGAGCTTCTTCTTCTTTTCACCGAGAAAGCTTCGAGCTTTCTTCTTCTTCTTCAAGGGAAAGCTTCAAGCTTCCTCCATCTTCTTCATGAAAGCTTCGGGCTTTCACGTCTTCAATCTTCAAGGGACAGCTTCAAGCTTCCTCCATCTTCTTCAAGCTCAGTTCTAGCTTTCTCCGAGCAATAGAACCGAGTCTTCAACAACACAATCAAAGAAAACCAAAGAAGAGATCTTTTCAAGACATCTCTTCAACACAACGCAGCGGAATCAATGTGTGTTAGATTAAGCGCATAAGGAGTATTGAAAACTCCTTATAACGATTCAATCTAACATTTTTAAAGAATCCCAAGAGCTTATGCTCTGATACCATCTTAGATTTTGATGAGCAAATGCTCACATAAACACAAGATACATCCTTTGAGAAGGAATGAATCAAAGAAAAGCTCAAATGAGCAAAGAGAGATTAAGAACAGAATTAGAAAGAGATTTTAGAGAGATTAAGAGATATTAGGAGAGATTAAACATAAATGGGTTTGATTCAAATGAATCTCACCCTAAACACCATAAACTCCTAATATCTACATTGGAACTAATCTGATTTTGATAAGTAAAAATAAAGAGAGAAGAAAGAACTTGAATCAGATTTCTTATTTATCAAGTTAAAGATTACAATGAATTATAATGGCTTTAAATAGAAGACTAGATCAGATTTATGACCGTTAGTCATGAACCTAGTCATAAAGCATAATTTGTCTTTATTCATAAAGAACCATGTCCTTTGCTTTGACTAGAACGTGACCAACAAGTGGTCCTCACACTCCAACGTCTCTATTCTTCCACGATCTTATCTTCTTTAATAATTAGATTACCATGTAAATGAATCACATGGAACCAAACTCACCGTGGTAACATTTATTAATCTTAGGTAATTTTATTTACCTAAGATTAATAATTACCGATCCGCGTCTCGTTCCTTTACCGTTCCGCGTATCGGAACACTCTTGTACCGCGACTTGATGCACCGCGGGTCAGGATCATCCGTAGTGAAATACTGTTCCGTCTTTTACTTGGTAACTCTTTGGTTCACCATTAGTAACTTAAGGGAAGATTAATTCCTTA